>CM029378.1:18868605-18891157 GCA_017165825.1 Hepsetus odoe
TTTTTTTTTTTTTAGCCCAATGAATTAAACTACTTCCAATAAAAGGTAATGAACCATGAGCTCAGCAAGACCTGTGCATGTGTGCTGAGGTATCTGACTCATAGGTCTTTTTCAATGCTTTAAGTCATGAGATGGGAGCTCCTTGGATTAGACTAGTCTGTCCTGCACATCTACCCACAGATGCTTGATCAGATTATGATGTGGGAACGTTTGGAGTCCAAGCCAACACCTTTAACTCTTTGTCATTTTTCTCAAACCATTCCCAAACCATTTTTGTAGTGCATAGCAGGAACTCATCAACGCATCATGCCCTCATGTCCCATCAAAAGATGCTCTGATCCAGTTGCCCTGTCAGCACAAAAATGGCCCCTTTTTATGAGAAATGACTGTTCACTTGCAGCCTATTATATCCTGCCCATTAAATGAGATTATCAATGATGCTAACTTCACTTGTCAGTGGTTTAAATGTTGTATGTGTGTGTGTGTGTGTGTGTGTGAAGGCTACACAATATTGGAGAATAAAAGTAATTGTTTTCAGCCAGAATAATTTTTTTTATTCCCTTACAAAGTCACACACATTTTACATTAATTATTCTAAATTCGACGTGTCACCAAGCCCTTTTTGGTAAAAGCAGCTAAAATAATTGTGAAAGGTCCAAGTTCAACAAATTTATTAATTTCCCCCATTAGTTTCATGTCGCAAATGTCACAAGTAAGGACATTACAGCAGTAACAATTGTGCAAATTGATTGTGTATGACTTTATTTGTAAAAATTGGATAAAAGTACATGCAAAATTCATTCCTCAAGACTGACGCTACAATTTATTATATGCATCAAAGTCATCAAACATTTTAATATAATAACATAATAATATATAACATATAATATAACACTGCCTTTTCAGTAGAGTGATTTAGCCATGCAGATTGCAGTGTGAAAAAGTGGGGTGTGAGCTTTTAATCATCCTTATTTTTGACTGATTGACTACATTTAGTATTGCTTTTACTCCTAATATTGCTGTATATGTGATACTGATAATGTTGTCTATGGTAATCTTTCCCCCTCAGGGACACTTACTCTCATGGCAGCCCCCACACCAAAAAGCCAAAAGGACTGAGGGAGATTGAGGGGATTGAAAAGAAGGACAAGAGGAGATGGGTGATTAGCGACTAATCCAGCATACAACCAATCCTTAAGGAGCCAATCTTTAGCCCCTTGAGACAGGCTGTCACAAGGATTGCTGCATTTACTGTACTGCCTTTAAAAGCTACCTTTATCTGTTTTTTTTTTTTTTTTCTGAGCCACCAGGATTTGGGGAACTTTGAGCACGGAGAAGGGGAGCTTCCTTCCAGGACACCAGTGCATGTAGGGATAAAGAAGCAAGCCTCTATAGGGTGCCTTGGGATCCCCCCCCCCCAAAGAGCACACATCACAGCAGGACACTGAATAAACTTGGATTAAGTCAGCGCACAGTCCAGCTAATTAGACACAGAAGCCATTTCTTTATTTTACTTTGATAGTGCTTGATTTTATGCTTGCTTTTAGTGCTTGCACAGGAATTATGCTTGTGGGTGGATGACACAAGACGTTTTATCAGGAGACGCAACACAAGACTCTTTATCAACACAGTCTTGCATTACACATAGGACAAACAGAGGGGTTGTTGAAGTATTTTAGGCCAAAGAGAACATCACAGCTGAGCTGTTCTCCATATGAGGGCATGAGACCTACTGCTGCGTGGCAGAAGAGCAACTTAGCCCTCTTTAAAAGAAGAGCGGTTCAAATGAAAGGCTAGGAATTGGAGCGCAGACAAATCCAAATTAAAAGGCCACTCAAAAACTGACGTAATCCCATTGGAGCAGTGTAACAACTCATTAATGAAGTCAAACTAACATGTGTGGGAGGCCAGTCTCAGTGGAAAGCTCATAAAGCACACAAGCCTGCAGATGTGTGTTACTTTGTCAAAATGTTTAAGGAGCAAAGGCCTTTACACATTCCTTTGTGAAATAACTGCAAGAGTAAACCAAGGGAGGGCATCTTGTGTTGATTTTCAGAGAATATTTTTAGAAGGTAGTAAAGCGAGTCTCTAATCTGATAAGACTCAGTATCTTGGGTGCGTTCAGCTACAAAAAAAAAATTCTCAGATTTTGAATACTTACAAAGAAAGTGTCTGGCCTTGTGTAGAGCCGAAGTCCTTCTTTTTAGACCAAGACTGAGAAACTCTCCACATAAAGTGGAGGCTTTTTGCAATAAGACATATTGCAAGTAAATGACCAAGATACGTATTTTGCAACTTGCCAAAGCAAAATCCTCCCTCTTCTGTTGATTTAAGGTCCATGACCGAGGAGCTGTTTAGAAATTAGACATTTTAAGAGCAATGGACTTCAGCCTGGAGAGCTGGCACAGAACATAAGCTAGTTTCCCAAAGCATAGAATCAGCAGGACAACTAAGTGCACAGCAGAAACATCACAATTATTTTTGTCTCATCACTACCCACATATACCGCATGCACCACGTCACTTTCTTTTTTGTTTTTGCAAAAAGACAAGCTTAGATATTTTCTTAACTTTTGGTCTTCCTCAAGGCACAGCAGTGGATTCTCTCAAAGCCAATGTACAAGGCCTTCCATGGTTTCAGTTCTGAACCACAAAAACTATCTGCAGCTGGAGCGGGATTTATTTCTGATCTTGGTTTTTTTCTAAGCCAGCAACCCTAAAACAACTGCACGGCCCAGCATCTCTGACCACATACGCGGCAGAGGTTTCCAGGAACTGGGGACATGCGTATTTTCAACTCACATCAATCTCGACAGGATCATTTTGGAAATGGACAAGAACCCGTGGCAGAAAAGCTATGCATTTCCCCTGGAAAAAAAACCCTCTCTGAGAAACATTTTGCTCAACTGCAGTTTTTCAGTTTTTCAGAGGGAGCCCTGAGCCATGCATAGTTTTGCGTGAATGGTAATGTGTGGATCATTTCCTGTCTAGATTAGGACAGATTCTTTTCACTGCACAGGAGAAAATCTGGGGGGAAAAGAACCGCTGGAATACGAGGAGTTTTATTTGGAATAGAAGGACTTCAAACTTTGGAGGTTTTTTTGCTTTTGTTGGTAATTCTAACTGGCAGCTCAGGAAACGTTGCAGTCATGAACTTGGGCAAGCTCTCTGGATTGAAGGGCCTGGTGTCTCACTCATCTGGGAGGCGCCGGTTCAAGGGTGATTTGACCCCAGATATGATTAGCCCACCGCTGGGCGACTTTCGCCACACTATGCACGTGGGCAGAGGGGGTGACGTGTTCGGAGACACATCGTTTCTCAGCAACCATGGAGGGGCAGGGAATGCAGGAGATGGAGACTCCATCACTGCCTCTGAGAAAAGCGAAAGCTTCTTCTCTCGAACCCTGCGCCATGTTCGCAAAACCCCAGAGAGGCCACAAGGGACGCCCAAAGACCTTTCTCCCCCACCTCCACCCATTTCCCCAATTATAAAGAATGCAATCTCCCTCCCTCGTCTGGATGTGGATTCGCCCAATGGCTGTCCTGTCAAAGTGCTGTTTCCCAGCACACCCAAGCCACCGGAAGACTCTTCATACTCTTATGGTAAGAACAATGATGCTTTTGCCATTTTAAAACATTGGTTACAGTATCACCCTATTTGTGCTTAGTCTCAAATAGACTTGCTTATGTGGTTTCTGATAACGATCACTTTTATCTACAAATATGAAAAATGCATGCATAGTTGAAATAGCTTTTTCAGTCTGTTTCACATTTTGAATAACAATATACCAAAAATCGCAAAATTGAGCTTGCTTCACAACTTATTGTTTGAGGCCAGTGTGTAATGATTTGGTCAAATATGTTATCTCAGTGCTATTTTTGGGCATCCATTATGCATTAGCTTTATATGCTTCATATTCATCATACGCATCAAATAGATAAAGATGATGACAAAAGTCTTGGCAGATCAACTACATTGGGATAAAGAAAAAAATGTGTATATCTGATCAGTTAATAAACTGCAATTTGGTTCATTTGAGCCATGTTGCAGGGCAGTTCCTGCAGTAAAAGATAGGCCTAAGTAAACCTGGGGTATGGGTTTAGTCCTTGAAGCAGGATTCTGAACCAGATAAAAAAAAAGTCACTCAGTAATTAATAATGACCTTTAATGCCTCAATAGACATTCTCTCCCACTCACACTCCCTTCACCTCATTACAAGATAAGAGAGATCCAGACACTATAAATCACAATGTCTGAATTCCAGTCTTACTCACACAACCCTCAGCCATGCTTGTCTCACCTAACTAGTGTCTTTCATCCACACATGGACTTAAGCAAACACATGCCAGACAGCTGTATGTATAGAGCCATAACATTAAAACCCCGTCTAATACTGTGCCACTGAAACAGCTCTGACATATTGTGGCTTGGACCCCATAGGACTTCTTAAGTTGCAGTATATCTGCACCAAGATGTTAACAGAAGATCCTTTAAGTCATCAGTTATGAGGGTGGCCTTCATGGATCAGTCTTGTTTGCTCATACATCCCTCAGATGTTTGATTAGATGGGGATCTGGGAATTTTGGAAGCCAAGTCAACACCTTGAACTGTTTATCATGTTCCTTTAACTACTCTTAAGCGATGTCTGCAGTGTGACATGGGTTATCATGCTGAAAGGCCAGTGCCATCAAGGAATACCTTTGCCACGAAGTGGTGAACATTTAACACAATGACAGAATGGTGCTATAAATGGATGAGTCAGACTGGACAAATTTATCATCTAGACTAAGCTTCAGACTTCAGTCATTGTGCTGAGAAGACTCATTTATCGGCTCATCAAATTAAAATGATCTTGCCTAGTGGTTAGGGAGTTGCCCCGCATCGGAAGATTGTGGGTTCGATTCCCTCAAAAGTAGGTTGCCCTGAGGTACTCCTGAGCAAGGTACCGTCCCCGTCACTGCTCCCTGGGCGCTTTCAATAGCTGCCCACTGCTGCACGGTGTTTGTGTGCATGGGTTAAAAGCAGCGGTCCAATTTCGTTGTGGTTCATGGTGTGCAGTGCTGTGACCTCGCAATGACGAGGGTTGGCGCTTTCACTTTTACTTTAAATGCCACAGCAAAGAATTTGCGCATGGATTGACTTTTTCCTGCAAGAGTTTTTTCCCTTATGCATCACTGCCATCTGCTGGGGAAAGGGAAACAAAGTTGTGAAGAGAGGATGAAATAGAAGTGGTTGGATGTGCTTAAAAAGCAGAATGGAGGGGAATAAATTTTATTTTTATCTTCTCAAGATTTTCACAGCTAGACACTTTCTGATAAATTTGCATATCATGGGATCCTCCAATCCAACCAGGCAGGAAGTGAATACTTTATAGTAAATGTGTTTATTAGATTGGTTAAACTGGTCTTTCATAAAAGTTAAACATGTATGTTATGAAGACGTTCTTTATCCACCTTCATTCAATAAGTCATAAGCTATCATACCAGTTTCTGCTGACCAGTAAGAATTATACTACTATTAATAATAAAATACATTCTCTTTAGCACTGATCACAGAAATACATCTGGAGACACAACAATGTGTCAAAAAAAGATATATACTATATAATATATGCCACAATGTAAAAAAAATCCAATATGACAAAACAATGCCAGAACAAATACATATACATTCTGTTGATTTTCTTCACCTCTCTGCAGGTCTGGAATCTGGTTTTGTGACACTGCCCAGGCTGTCCCGCACTGACCGTCCATTGCAGGGTGCATCACCCTCAGTATGCTCTGGCCAAATCCATCGTGGCTCCCTCACAGACCTAGCCATCCCATCTGTCACCTGCTCCGACATGGGAAGCCCCTCTGACTCCATCTCCTCTTTCACCCTGGACCTTGGTCCCTCCCTCATGTCAGAGGTTTTCGCCATGATTGACAGCCCTGGGGTCCACCAGCAAACCAGCAAGGTCTCAGAAGTGGATAAGGAGCCTGAGTCTTCATTTGGGTTGTCCAATGGCCAAGCTGAAATGGACCTGGATGCCAGGACCTCACTAGTGGATTCCCTTCTCAGAGAGGATTCTGAGGGCTGCAGCCGCTTGTATGGTGTAGAATGGGGAGGTGGTGATATGTTGAACCGCGAAACTTCAAAAAGGCCTGTGGTGGGGCCTGGTGACCTGGTGCAGTCTTACACCGCAGAAGAGCACGGCATGGTGGCTGAGAGGTTTCAGAAGGCTGCGGATGTGCTGGCACGTCACTATGGCAGCGGAGTGCGCAAGAACACAGACATGAGCTGCTCTAAAAAGAGAGGGCCTTACACTTACCATGATGAAGAAGAGGAGATAAAAGTCTAGCCTAAAGACAAATGCCCTTGAACCTGTTAAATATCTGTTATTGAATTCATTTCAATTGTTTATAAAAGGGTATGCAAAGACTAAAAGAAAAAAAGAATAATCTATTTAACGGGCTCTGAAGACTCAGAAGGTTCAGATTGTGCAAAAATGAATCCCTTTTAGAAATTCTGGAAAAAAATAATTGTTAGTGACTATTTGACATTGTGAAACATTGTGAATCACAACAAAATGCATTCTCTGCATTTAACCCACACACACATCTAGCAGGGGGCAGTTATATCCAGCACCTGGAGAGCAGTGAGAGGGACAGTGCTTTGCTCAAGCGTGGGAAATTCAGCATATCATAGCTAAGAGTTAAAAAGCCATCCCTGACTGAAGAACAAAGAAACCCTGTATTTTATGGTTGATCTAGCTGCTACAAATAATTGCTGTACATAGCAGTAATATGACAGCAGTGAGTATAGCATAGTGTGTAATACCGGAGCCTTGGCTGAATTTAAATCTTTGCCCGACTCCTACACAAATAAACGTCCTTGAGAAAGTCTACTCATTTGGTAAAAACATTTTTAATTCTAAAAGACGAAATTCATCTTTGCACATTTGAATTATTGAGCAAGCTGTGTTTCTCCTCATTGGAGTCATTGAAACATGCATGTAGTTAAAAATGTTGGTGAAATGTTGATGAATTTAACGTATTGGAGTCATTGAAAAGCATGGATGGTGAGACATGAAAGTATGTGTAGATATTGGACTATGAGATGGATTTGTGTGTTAGAGAGAAAGACACATGAGACATGTAAAAAAGCATAATAACCAGATCATTTTCCTGCTCAAAGGATTCCAAAGGTCTATACCCAGTTAAAGGTATCTTCTGGCACAGAGACACTATGTAAGAAACATTTTTGTCTGCCATTCGGTGAAAAGGTACAACTTTTTCTAGTATAAAGGATGAGTTGTGCTAAGGAACCACATAATTCTATTTTTTCACATATAGTACAAAGTATTTAAGAGAACTGTCAGTTAAAAAAAAAACAAAAACAAAAACAAAAAAACTATATATATATATATATATATATATATATATATATATATATATATATATATATATAATATATATATATATATATATAAACAGTATCAACTACTCGTGAATGGTAACCAGCTGTATAATCTTATAGATGTTACACCAGTACTATTGGTGTTTGCGAGAGGTTTATTATTACACATGTATTATTTTTTTATTTTAGACTATGTGGCTATAATTGCCTGTGTAATTCAAAAGCCCTATTTTATACAGATATAACAGGTAAGCAGTAGCTTACATTTTTTATGCAGCTGCTGCTTTACAGTGATAATCTGGGCAAATCATCAGAGCAAGATTTGTATTTTAATAGTTCTGGAGTTCTTTCAGTTTCTCATTTTGTTTATTAAGCAATAAATATTTGCATCCACAAATAACTGACACATTTATAAAAAAAAAAAGTCAAGTTCTGTTGTGAATATACCTTTATACATTTGTGTGCCAGACCAAAGCTGCAGAATTACTAACATGGCATTTGTATGCATTTTTCTATATTTTGACAGAGAAGTTGACTTCTCAAAGATGTTGTGATATATAATGTACATACGGATGTGCTACCGTGCACAGGAAATACACAGTTTTAATGTACTCTTCTAAGCAATACCAATTATGTTTTTTAATGAAAATAAAAACTACAGATAATATGAGTAAGTTACTATTTACATGTACAATCATAAATCTCCTACCACAGTTCAAAAGTGAAGCCACAATGATGAAACCAAAACAAATGAAACTGCTCTGTGTATGTTTTTGCACCTGTTAAAAAAGGAGAATTATTGTACTCCAAGAAACAAAGTTAACAAATTAAAGTGGTTAGCAAATTTAATGACAAATAAGCTTCTTGCAATTTTCAAATGATAAACTCGGTAATTTATAAATGAAGGTGACTTAATATAAAATGTAGAGGGACAGGTATTTGTGGGCTAGAACATCATCCTGGAGACCTGCCATGCTATCAAATTCTGGCAAAACCTTCCCAGCCTCCCCCCTGGACTTGCCTCCAAGATTTGGCCTCTATCTTAAAAGCATTCCAATTCTCCAAGGGTTCCAAAATAATTTCTATTAGTTGCCCTGCTACATCCTGGAGATACTTTTCCAGATCTTTGTGCACAAAACAAACTTCTTTCGTCCAGGATTATAGATCCATGTGCTTTCCTTTTGTAATAATTTTTCATTTTGGCATCTGTGCCTTAAAATGTCTGATTATTTAAGTTAACTGCATTTTCTTGAAACTAAAATAAAGCTAGACTCAAGGGAGCTAACATCAGCAAGTGTTAGTTTAGTCTTCTTTGTTGCCAGAGCGTTCTGCATATCAGGGAAATGTAATGCAAAGTTTTAAGGCAATTATCTGTCCTGACTCATGTGTTTGCAATTTTATTTGAGGTTTGCGAATGTTCTGGCCTGAATTTCAGGCCTGAGAACCTGCAGCAGTTTCAGGGCATGTTGGGTTTAGAGTCTGCTAGGTAGCAGTTAGGGTTACAATTAGAGTTAACAAGATTACCTGTTTAAACCTTTTATTATTATTAGATACCTAGCAAAGTCAAAGTGGAAAATTTTCTTGAAGGCTAGGAGAACTTTAGTTTATCATGAATATTGTAACACCCACAGAATTGATTAATGTTGTTTATCATCCTGGTTTTCTTCAGGTACGACTAGGTAAGCTCCTAGTGAGCTTACTGCCACACAGGGAAAGTATATTTCATTCTTAGTTTTAGTTTAATGTGTTGCTATTGGAAGGCACTGTGTCAGTTTTAAAGGTTGAAAATGGCTCTACAATTTTCCCATCAAGTCGTATGTGTTTCTTATATTAAACAACCACTCTGGACCCAAAAGAGCTCCATTCATCAAGTAAAAGCCAATTGATCTCACAGGAGCCCAACACAGATAATTCAGGCCCTACAATAGAGTTGTTTGTGCTTGAGAAAGTTTGGTGACTAGGTTTGAGATTTATTTTGCTTGAAGCTCTGAGCACAAAGTGACAGCCGTGAAGGGTCTGTCTCTTTCATATTTGCACTCTACAGACTGAAGGATATCAGTTGAAAATATAAGACTGTTTGAGTGAAAAAGCTTTACTCTATTTTTCATGTATGCCTACTGTCACCTACTATGCCTTTTCATGCTCTCAGGTTTCAGGGCTTGATTTAAAGGAGTGATGGCAAAATGTCGAGTGGCATGCAAGATTGTTGGAGCCCATGAGTTCACCTTGATTAAAAATGATGTTTTCAGATTCTGGGGTGCTGCACCTTTTTGGGGTGTGATATGCTACAACAGTTTCAGCTGCACCAGTAGCAGTAAATAAAAGTATAGATATAAAAATAGATTTTATATAATAATTATTTTTCCAGTCTAACATATTTGTTAACTTTCATTAACTTGATTATAAATCATGCAAAATAAATTGTTTCTTTGAATGTACAGCAGTTAAGAAAAAAATTATTTCAGTAGCTCAAGCTGACTTAAGCAGAGGTTGACGGAACAGCACAAAATCATACTAGATATTTATTTAAATTGTATGCTAGCACAACACGTGCATCTGCATGTTATTCTTACAAAAGAAGCGTTATGCTAATACAACTCTATAGGCACATTTATCCTGAAACTGTAGCTCTACAACTGCCTCTTGCTTTTGAGATCTGCAAATGGATGCATCTTGGCTTACTGAGCTGAGGATGAGAGCTGCTTAGGCAGCTGCTGTGGTGGTAATGGAGGTGGGATTTTAGGTCTCCTGCCAGGGTTTTTTTTCTGCAGCCCTCCTTCAGGTGGTACAGCTGAAGGGGCAGGTGGAGCTTGGGCCTTGTCAACAGTTTGTGCGTGCATTTCGGGAACTGTAGGCAGGGCTGATGGAAGGCTCCTTGGCATTGGGGTCGGATGAATTCCAACATGGCTTGGGGGAGCAGTGGAGGCCGTGGATTTGGTATGAGAAAAAGATTCTTTGTATGACCTTGGTTGAATGAAAGACCTCCTTGCTGTAAAAATAAGGAAATAGAATAAATTAGTATCAGCAGAGGAAAAGAAAATACAAGGACAATATATCAAGTCTTATTGTACTTGTAAAGTGTTTGTATTACTGCAGTGGTTTCCAAACATGACCCTGGATATTCTGCATATTTTGGCTCTTTCCAGCTTTAATTCAACCTACTCAGCTAATTGAACCCTGAAGTTCATGCAGGTGTGTCAGAGGTGTGTCATCTTCTATAGAGGAACCATCGAGAGCATCCTTAGCAACTGCATTACTGCCTGGTATGTGAACTGCAATGTCTCAGACCGCAAGTCCCTACAACGGATAGTGAGAACAGCTGAGAAGATCTTCTGTGTCTCTCTGCCTTCTGTTAAGGACATTTTCACAGCTCGCTGCATCCGCAAAGCAACCAGCCTGCCATCCAGGAAAAGGTTCCGTAGCATGCAGGCCTCCACTTAAAGGTTGGGAAACAGTTTCTTGCCCCTGACTATCAGACTTTTGAACTGTTAATGTCTTCCCAATAACCATCCCAAGTTCTCTTCTTCCACTCCTCTGCTCCGCAGCAGACCTACACTGGCTCCCAGTGGCTGCTCGTATCAGGTTTAAAACTTTAACTCTTGCTTACAAGGCTACTAACAGCCTTGCACCATCTAACCTGTCTGCCCTAATCAAACACCGTGTCTCTTCTCGTCCTCTCAGACCATCAAGCACTGCTCGTCTTGAACCCCCACCGTTGAAAAAAAGAGGAAGACATGCATCAAGACTCTTCTCAGTTCTGGCTCCTCAATGGTGGAATGAACTCCCCCTGATGGTCAGAACTGCTGAGTCCCTTGTTGTCTTCAAATGTCGATTAAAGACCAACCTGTTCATGGAATTTCTCAGGGACTAACCCTCCCAAACCATCTACTCTCCTACCCCTGCTCCTTCTTTAGTTAAAAACCACTACTCTCTCTTTCCTGTCAAAAAATTCATAATACTGCAGCTCTCTGATGGATGAATGTTCTGTCTGTTGCATTGTCTGTTGTTGTCTGCATTGCTAGTTCTTGTCTGTACTTGCCTTGTCTTGTGTTATATGTTGTGTCTGATGTCACCTTATGTGTAACACCAGGGTCCTGGAGGAGCGTTATTTCGTTTCATTATGT
Organism: Hepsetus odoe; assembly: GCA_017165825.1. Taxonomy (NCBI): domain Eukaryota; kingdom Metazoa; phylum Chordata; class Actinopteri; order Characiformes; family Hepsetidae; genus Hepsetus; species Hepsetus odoe. The sequence goes on from CM029378.1 coordinate 18,880,128, forward strand.
ACTGTGTATATGGTTGAAATAGTCAATAGTGAAGTAGTCAAATCAAGTCAATAAAAACCTACTTGACTTGACTACTTGACAGAGCAGGAAAGACCCTTATGTGTGCAGTATGGAGTATTACAGGAACCGGATTGGGAACAAATGTGCTAATGAAAGTCATACGTTTAAATGGAGTGGTTATCTTCAGTGTCGGCTCAGGGGTCCCATGAGGCTGTCCTGTGCTTTCCTCTGCCAGACTAGGCATCTTCAGCTGAGTTCCAGTCTGGGTCTGAAGCAGGGCATGAGCCTTGATCTGGCCCTGATGCTGATTCTGACCGAAGGCCGAAATTGGATTTGAACCCTGAGTAGGTGACTGACTGACAGGAGTAGGAGCATTACTCTCCCATACTGTCGCACCACGATTCAGTGGGCTGGTCTTAACAAACACAGCTGGTCCAAAGTCATTACTTGGGCTGGATGAGACAGAAAAGGTACAGTTATCATGTTATATAAATGTAAAGTGATATATTTGCATATTCATTGGTAACGTACATGCTATACAGTAATGTGACACATTTTTTATATTTAGAATGGGGTTTTAATGGTGAAATGGTGATTTATCAATTTACTTTTATTAATCAAAGTGACAGTCCCTCTGGTATTGTAAGCGACGAAACGTTGCAATCGGGATGAACTTTTTTACTAGTACTGGCATTATTTAGGTTCTTAATTAATTTATTAACCAAAATGTCCTTGTTACAAGAATATATATAACTTGGATGACAGTCAGTCCTAATGTACAAAATTGTATTGGTAAGTTTTATTTCAAAACAAAAACCTGAGTGCAAAAGCAGTTTTACTGAGAGAGTACCCTTCCACTTTTGTGGCAGGTGGAGAAGAAGGGAAGACACTGTCAGACAGGTTCCGTTGAGGGAAAGATGGGGATAGCTCTGGTAGTTCTGGTATCTCAAAATCAGTGTCTGTAAAACAATACAAGTTGATGTGTGGCAGTGACACAAGCTGATGCATTTTTTTAAAGATCTAACTAGTTGAAAATTGTTCTATGTATTATTACTCCAAATGAAATATGGCCAGCAGTTAGATACTGCCAGATACTGATCACTGATTAAGGCCAACAAGATGATCAATACAAACAGATTGATAAGCTATCATTAAAAACTTTTCTAGATTTTTTCTAGATTTTCTAGACAGCTAGATTTTGAATGTGAACTAATAGGCAAGATGTGACTATTAAAGTGACCAGTAGGGCAACACAGTGCTTTAACGGCAGCAGCCCTTCTCTTTGCAGGACACACTTCTATTCCACTGCTGCTGTCAGTGCTCCTGCTATGAGCGTAAAGAATAATCCACCACCCCAATTAAACCTTACACTTGGCTCTGAGTTGGTCATGACTACTGATGAACAGGGTGAAAGGAGTAAACAGATGACCACAGTCTGTAAATGTAAACTAACATATGCACCTGAAAGGAAAGTGGGATTGATTAAATAAATGTTCATACAAATGATCTAACAGCTACACAAACTAAAGTTGCTAGTGTCTTTAATGAAATGTCAGTGAATACCGAACATATTCATGCATGTTTCTTTAATACGAGGTACTGAAACTGCAACTGAAACTTCCACAGGCAAAGCCAATGGACTACGACACAATATTAAACTTCCTGGTTTGTGTAGAGCACTTACTTGAAGTTTCTTAAAATAGGTTAAACAAAACTTCACAATGACAAAGTTAAAGCAAGTTGTTGGTGTGTTTTATAAATTCATTAAAAATAAATAACTGACATTTAGGTTAGTAATCTTAGCCTTCACTTAGTGCTTGGTTAAGGCAATGGTTTGCCAGCAATGACAGCTTTACCTTGTTTTGATTCTTAAAGCAAAGAGATCTTTCTTTTGGAGGATACTGCTATTCATCTGGGCTTAATCACTTCTTGAAAAAAAAGTTCATCCAGACTAGATGGTCAGTTTTGGTGCACTGCGACATTTTCATGTTCTATTGAGTTTTCCTGAAGCCATTCCTGTTTTCCCCATAATGTTTTGGCTCCTTTTATTACTTAATAGTAAATCTTTGCTCCAGCCTGAGATACTCAGAACTCTGAAAAAGGTATGTCTCTGAAAAAGTATGTTTCTGTTTCAATCTTTCCCAATATAATAAGCAGGCTCACAGTCTGTTGCAAAAGAACATCCCTACAGTGGAATGCTACAACCACCATGTTTGAGGATGGTAATCTTAAAGGGTTCCAGTGCCTGGTTTCCTCCACAGATGTTGTTGGGAATTCCAGCCAAATAGTTAAATCTTTGTGTCTTCAGACAGGAGGATCTGGCTTTTCATGATCTGAGAAAGTGTTGCTGAATGATGCAGAAGCAGGATGCACATGATCTCAGAGCTACTAAATACATATGTAAATGAGGTATTTCCTTTTCAAGTTGAGTAAATTAACAAAACACTCCAAACAAATACAATAAATGTGCTTAAAAATTTCCAAATGCCCAGTGTAATGCCCATAAAATGTGCTTATATGTCAATAAAAAGTCAAACCATAGCATGAATCTCATTTTGACTCATTGATTGAAATGGAAAAGTATCTGGGATAAAATTAAATTCACGAAAACAAAACATATAGGCCTAAGAACTACAGAGCCTGATAGAGCAATATTCAAAAACAGCATTCATCTTTCCCAAACACAAAAACAGTCTGACCCCAGGGTTGTAAATATTTTTCTTCTGTACCTTCAGGGAAGAGGTTCTTGCAGTATTGAATAAGTGGTTCTATAATTGTCACAACCTGGACTGAAGAAGCAGATGCCATGTCCAACAGGGACGTTTCACTGAGAAAGCAGAGAAAAAGATCAGTAAAGGCTTCCAGCCAAAGTTGCAACAGCATACCAATGCTTCAGACACAGTAACTGCTTTTTTATTACTGTCCCACCTACCCATTTCAGCATGCCATATGTAAGACGTTACACACATTTTGTCTGTTTGCTTACTAATACTGTTAGTCTTTTAGTTACTTTAATCTTTTTTTTTAATGCAGATAGTGTATGTGTGTACATGTGTGTTATACTGACCCCTCAATACGAGGCCACAGTAGGTTGGGTCCCAGCACTATTGCAATATTACTTGGGGACATCCTGTTCACGACTGCTTGTTCTGACAAAACTGCCAGAAACTGAATTAGGTATCTGAACCAGAAAAGAAAAATGTTCAGGGTTAATCTTAAAACAGTGGTTTGAACAGAAATATCAAATTTGACCCAGGTGTAGAAATTTCCCCCAAACATTTCTGGAACTACAAAAACAATATAGTTAAGAAATAATGGCCACACTTTTAGTGCTGTAACTGAAAGCCTAAATCAAAACAATCTTGTCTCAGATTTTGTCATGTTTAAAGGTAATCTCAAATACACTCACATTGTATTGCAAACGGTTAAACTAATAAATGTCAAACCTATAAAACCTTAAAAAGTGCCATGCCCAAGTGGCTGAAGATCCCCCTAGGCAAGTTTTTTCATTAATTTCAGATTACTTAATGTGCATTAGAGCATAAAGCTAGTTTTTATATATTATTTATTATATTATGTGGTTTTAACACTGCATGACAAATTCTTTTTTTTTTTTTTATTGTCTGATGCTTTTGTCCATTCTATCAGGATAATAGCACATCCCAAAACATCCCAGATATTAGTATAAATGTCGTTTGCATCAGTAACATGGTTCTCTTTTCTGGGAGAGTTTTATAATCTTACTGGGTTGACTATATTTGGGACAAAACTATTCCTTTAAAAAGTGTTAATGAGAATCAGCAGGTAAGAGAGGCAGCAAAACAAACCGGAGGTTGTTGTAGTTTTCTTGCGGGAGTTTCTTCAAGAGCTGCCGCAACTGCTCTAATTTGTCCTCTAAGTCTTTCTCACTTCAAAATCAAAGACAGGGACACAGAATGATCAACTTATTTCACACATGTTTAATGCACTGTTCAAATGTACTTGTAGCCTCAAAGGAACTTACCCTGCTGCTTTGAACCAGTCATTATACAGTTCAAATGTCATTAGCGGTTCTGGTAGCTCTCTGAGGTAAGATTTCAGGGCACCTGTAAAGGCATTCAGACACATTTGCAGCAGGTATTTTTATCAAAATTGAAATGCATGTCGTGAAATCACACATAACTAATATTTTTGCTGTTAACCACATAGTACATATCTCCATACCCAAGCTTTTTACACCCACAGACCTCAGCCCTATAATAGAGAATCACATTCTATGCACTAGAGAGAGGTTATAAAAGTCTGTTTAACTCTGCAATGCATACAATATGCATATATTTATTATGGCAATATATACCATGCCAATAAATATGCCAATTAGTTATATTAATATTAAAATATTAAAAATATGAACTAATTAATATTAGTTAGGGGACTACAGTCCTGAGGCTAATTAATATGCTTTGTTGGTTTGCAATATTTAAACTGGTTTATTGTGAGGAAAACAATATGACACATTAATATTTGTATTTGTCAGTCAGTCAGCCATTTTCTGCCGCTTTGTCCCAGATGGGTTGCAGGGGAGTGCTGGAGTCCAACCCAGCGCACACAGGGTGAAGGACAGGGGGACATACCCTGGACAGGTCACCAGCCCATCGCAGTATTTGTATTTGTAATATTGTTTAATGTAAGCACTCTTCAGAATTTAATAGTAGGACTATTGAGACTGATTAAAAAAAAAAAAATTAATAAATAAACAATCAGGGAAGACTTACTGTTAAGTCAGAGCCAGGGTGTTTTATGTTGGCCGACTTTAAAATTTGCATTAGTGCATTAGTCATTGTTGCCTTTTTTATGTTAACACACATATGTATATATAAACACACCTTTGTATACTGAAAAATAAAAGCAAAAATATTGAACTGAAAAATGGACCTGCAACTGCATGAGGGTCAGTGCAGAACTCAGAGTGGTCTACTGTTCCAGAGTCCAGGCTGCTCTTCAGTTTCCTCACCACTGAGGCAGCTGCAGCAAGCCGGAACAAACCCTGGAGGGAGCCATTCAGATGTGAAAGCAGAAAGAAGCAACACATACCACAGCTACTTTGAGAGCATGTTTGCTGAGCCATGCATATGAATATGAGAGTGAGTGCAATTGTACATGCCTTGTGGTCAATCTCACGAGTATATTATTAGCTAGTGTTCTCCATTAGCTTTTGCATTGCACCTAATAAAATCTGCTAACCTGACTTCACAGCTGTATCATAACTTTGCTCATCTGAGAATATTTTTTGGATGTTGATCTAAAGGGTGTAGAGTGATTTCAACTAAAGCACAAGAACTGCATAACAAATGTATACCTAAGAAATAAAATTTAGTTGAATATTTTACTTGAATGTATGTGTATATCTGCTGGGCTTGTGTCCAACACAGTAAGGTAATTCACCTATAAAAATGCACTAAACTTGGCAATTACTAGCTGAGATGAATCAGGTATGCCTTTGCAAAGAAAATCCCCAACTAGTGTTGCATGGGTCCTACAAGACAAGATTTCACTTCGGTAGTTTAAGCAGTATCACTATCACTTCTCATTACCTTCTCTATGAAAGCAACAGAGGGCGAACAGGGACCAATTTTGAACTTGTTACATGTGGCCAAAAGACCATTGAATGTGTGATCTTAATATTGTATATTAATACATTCAATATTAATATAATATTATAATATTATATATAATATATAATAATATAGATTATAATATAATATAATTAATATAAACTCCCCCCAAAAATACTGCAGCTGCCTACAGTCTACTAAATATTACATCAAGGAAGAGGCTGCAATGTTTATGAACGATATAAAGATTAAACCAAGATAAAGATCAGTTTAAAAGAGAGCTCAGGCTGCAACTGGCCAAGACGACATACCATCATTGAAAGAAAAGGATTCTGAATCATACTAGCAGTTTTTTAAATGACAGGTCATGAAATCTATCCATAAAATAAATCTAATAATAAAGTGGCCTAATCACAAAAACATTCTACCAAGTACTTATTAAAGAAGAATGTAAGGTTTACATACTTCTGCTAACAGTAATATTGGATACTTTTCCTCAATAAGTAGCAAAGTCATTATAGTGTTTTTGTCTTAGTGGTAGACAACAATCTTTAGAAAACATGTATAACTCTTTATAATTTATAGAACATTTTCAAGCCCCACTGTAGGAGGTGGGCTAAATACAAAGATCTGCTGCTACAGTATTGTTAATGTGTGGTAAGTCAGTGCTGCACCTCTTCTCTGAGTCCTGTACGAAGTAGCATGTTAACACACTCCTGAATTGGCAGGGCGATATCTCGGGCAAAGCTGTTTAGGTGAGAGAGTAGTGAGACCCCATACACCTTGCCTGTAGAAAAACTCTGCTGCGGCTCTGTGTTCAAGCACACGCACACACACACACACACACGCTCATTTGCACTTTATCATAATGCAGGGTTAAATATACAATGATTTGCCACAACAGTGAAAACCACTGGCATGTAAAGAAATTAACACTGTGTTTTTTAAAGCAACACCTATATATTTGTCCAGTATGTATTTTACATACAAGAAGAATATATATATAAGTGAAAGTGATTATTTGTCATTGTGAGCACAAAACACAACACAAACTGAACCAAAATGAAATGCATCCTCTGCATTTAACCCAGATAGATACCGTGCAGCAGTGGGCAGCCACATCCAGCACCAGGGGAGCATTAATAGGGATGATACCTTGCTCAAGGGTCACTCAGGATGACCTGGGTCTAAAGTCTGGAATTCGAACCCATGACCTTCCAACCCTGGGGCCTACTCCTTAACCACAAGGCAGCCCCTAATGATTAAGGTTGAATAAAGCTAACCATTAAGCTTTAAGTTTCTTTTGCTGTTAATGTTAACTACATTAGTCTCATGGCTCTAGTGCATAACTAAAGTAGACTTTGGATAGTGCAAAAAAATATAATGTAACTATCATATGAGCTAAATGGGATTTTTTTTTTATTATTATTTCCTTAGGAATAAATCTTCTTTCAGCTGCTCCCATTTAGTGGTCACCACAGTGAATCATCCATTTCCATTTCTTCCGGTCCTCTGCAATCTTCCGCGTTCAAACTGACCACCTGTGTCCTCTCTCACCACATTCATCAACCTTCTATTTGATCTTCCTCTTGCCAGGCAGCTCCATCTTCAACATTCTTCTCCTCATGTCTCCTCTGGACATGTCCAAACAAAAGCAATAGTGTGTCTAACTACCTTACAACTTGAGCTGTCCCTCTAATATACTCATTTCTAATCCTGTCCATCTTCATAACTCCCAACGAAAATCTCAGCATCTTTAACTCTGCCACCTCCAGCTCCACCTCCTGTCTTTTCTTCAGTACCACCATCTCCAACTCGTATAGAATAGCTGGTCTCATTACCATCCTGTAATCCTTCCCTTTCATCATTACTAGTACCTTTCTGCGACACTGATCTCTCCTGCCACTGTTCTCCACCCATTCCAACCTGCTGCACTCTGTTGATCCCAAGTATATCAATTCCGTTACCTTTGTCACCTCTACTCCATACATCCTTATCATTCCACCATTCTCCCTTTCGTTCATACCCATGTATTCTATATTTCTCCTACTCACTTTCATTTCTCTCCTCTCTAGAACATATCTCCATTTCTCAGCTCTCCTCAACATACTCTGACATACTCCTCTGCCACTTCTTATTTCCTCATACAAAACCACAACTCCCCTCTAGGCACCCTGTCATATGCTTTCTCCAAGTCCACAAATGCACAATGCAACTCCTTCTGACCTTTTCTGTGCTTCTGCATCATCACCCTCAGAGCAAACATTGCATTTGTAGTGCTCGTTCTCTGCATGAAACCAAACTGCTGTTCATTAATCATCACCTCATTCTTGACCTAGTTTCCACTTAAGAATATATGGGCGCTTTTAAATCAATTTTACTCACCTGTTTGACTATGACTTTCCTTGAGCTCAGTTATATTTTTGTCCAAGAATTCATATGAGACCTTGTGGTATTCTGCTTGCAGTTCTAAGAGCTGAAAAAAGAAATATCAGCAAGAAACTCATAGAGGACTTTTGCAGTTGTACACCTATTCCTGATACGCAGATACTCACACGAATGAAATAGCTGGCATATTCATCTTCCTTGGTGCCAAAATGGTAGAGATCTGCCGAATACTGATCCTATAAATGAATACTATTTTATCACTTCTGCCATTATGAATACCTTGTAACTATGTAAGCAAGTGTATCATGCAAAAGGAACAACAGGTTTAACAATTTAACCTTCACTGATTCCAGCCTCCTCCAGGCTTCCTCTAGATCCTCCCTCAGTCCATCCTGCTTGGCCTGGGGACCTGTACTACCTTGGGATCTCAAAAAAGAAGACAAACCCCACAGAAGATGAAAAGCTAGGCACTGTGATTTAAACAGCTTCAGATAAAAGTGATGGAAAATTGCACTGATGCATAAAATCAGCTGTATTCAATGATAAGAATTTTGAAACAATTATGTTCTAAATTATTTAAGATAAAAATTTGAATCTGGGGTGCTGGTGGTCTACTGGTAGGGTAGTTGGTTTGAATCCCACCTCCAGCACTACCATCACTGGGTCCCTGAGCAAGACCCTTAACCCCAAGTTACTCTAGTGGGACTGTCCCTGTAATTAGGAAATGTAAGTCGCTCTAGATAAGAGCATCAGCTAAATGCTGTAAATGTAAATGAATCAGCAAACTAATTACAATTAAATTAACTGAACTGACTTTTGGTTAAAAAAAAAATAAAAAAATAGATTCATGGAATAATTTTTAAAAGAATTGGATTGAATTGTTATGATTTTTTAAAATTTACATTCAAAACCCCTGACAGTTCATTTATTTAAATGAAAATTCACCTTGTGCGAGCATTGAGCCAGTCTGTTGTGAGTTTAGCAAACTGCTTCTTGTTCTTCAAAATCTCTGGAAGGTCTTCCTAATTGGAGAAATTTGTTATTTCTGAGCGACACTGTAGTTGAAATATGAGAAAAAGATACTAAAGCTGATGTTCTTACTTCACTAAGTTTATTTAGAGGCTCCAGAACATCTTTCTCCAGCTTCATCTCAAAATCTGCCAAAGTTTGTGCCAAAAAATTTTCCATGAAGCAGCACATTTCCAGAACTTTTCTGCAGGGAGGCAGGACAGGGAACGGTTAAGCAACTTAGAGTTTTTTTTGGGTTTTAAGGGGAATCGAACCCACAATCTTACAATCTGGGGCCAACTCCCTAAGCACTAGGCCACCGCTGTCCCAAAAGGTGCTATAACATCTTAAAGGTGCTATAAAACCTTTAGTGAACAGCATAGAAAAATATTTATTTGAGAGCTATACCTGCTGTTCCTAGCAATAGAAACAAAGATAGTTAATCAGCAAATGTGGATTTAGTAATTTGCTTTAAGAGCTGTTTACAATGAAATAAAATATTAGTCTCAGTTGTTCAAATACTATCTTATATATACAAGATCTATTTTTACTGAGCAAAACACTTTCTCTTTGATGCACTGAGCCATCACACAGTAAACTGTACACTTCCATCAGCAACCCACCATATTTTATTTAATGTAGCACTGATTTTTTAAACCAGGTTTTGACAAGGAACTTCAAATTATACTGGGATTCTCTGAGGAGAAGTTCAACAAAAAAAAAAAAAAATGACTGAATTTATTTGTATTTTTATGTTACCGTTCTTTTTTAATGTTAGTGCCCAAATGAGAAGCTGTTTAAATCTGTATAAATCTGTATTAAATAAGTTAGCCCTAGTAAAAATATACTCACAAACTAAAAATATACATTAAATAAATTGTGTTACTGTGTCATAATTGTGATAGTGTTATTGTGTCATAAGCAAACGATTTGTGTTAAATACATGTTAAATGTTTTCAGAGTAAATTCTATTCAGTTATATTAAATAAATTGAATCCAAATAAATTGTTTCAATTTTATGTCACATTTTATGCTATGGTAATAAATGTGTGCTTGTATTTGACTAAATGAAAATGTTTTATAACTACCTGACATTCACTGAACTTTTTTCTCATTGTACACAGAGTGTGAGGTCATAAAATGTAAGATAAATTAAAATGAAAGATAAAAATGTAAGAACAATAAGATGAGCTTGCAGGCGTCCACAGAAACCTACCTAATAGAGGAGTCAGCATCAAAATCCTTAAAGCTCTCAGCCATACTAACAGACAGCATCATGAGAGGGAGCTTTTTCTATAACAGGACATGGAGAAAAAAAATCATTTTAAAAGGTACAAAACAAATGAATACCACATCTTTATTTCTGATCTGAAGGCAACAAAATCAATCATTGAACACAATTTAACCTTTAAGACTGATGCAGGTAACAGGTGCCTAAAATTGTGTAATTTTATATTAAGCAGTGAGGGAGACTGTAAAGTGAACAATAGAGCCAAAAACCTGCTTTTAATTGAAGAAGCTCTTAGGCCAATAAGAGCACAACCAGTCAGAGCTGATTGTAAACTAACTTGCCAAGTTCAACATGTATTTAAGCATAACAGAAGTAAAATTAAAATTAAAATTATATATGCAGAATGGTCATGTATGCACGTTTAAACTGAAACATTGAAAAATTGAAACTAATATGTGCAATTTAATTTGCAGCTTGGTATATTTGACATTTTCCTACACATAGTATCTTTACATTGACTAAAACATTTTATTACCTAAATAATGGTGTCAAAAGTTAAAATGTCATTTAACATTATTAAAATTTACACTCTGAGATAACTGATCCTATACTGTTTTTATTGAGCCATGCATGTAGACAGAGTGTGCATTACAAATAGATACATAGCTACATATCATGTCAATAACAAATTAGACAAAAATGTATTAAAATAAAATGTACTCATGTAAATAAACATATATATATATATATATATATATATATATATATATATATATATATATATATATATACACACAGTACTGTGCAAA